>JAVRXN010000013.1:40817058-40840207 GCA_033556935.1 Timema podura | reverse complement strand
ATTTTTTTAACGTATTATTTTAACACGTTTTATAATTTTAATGTGTTATATTTTAATATGTTTGTTTTGTAATTTTAACGTCGTGTATACACTTGTGGTTTATTTTGCAGGTGTATCACTTCTTTTAATCTAATTTCCCATTTGAGCGCTCCCATGGAGTGTCTCAAATGGGCACTTTCTCATATTGAGAATATTTTTTTTAACTGATATACAAATTTTAATATTGTATATTGTTTTATATTTTATGTTTCCACCTGTTTATTCTAACAGGTGGACTATGTGATGTGTCTCTTAATGGGATTTTACTGTGTTTTTAAATGTCAAGGCCCTAATGACCTCATTGTGTTGATGGGCCTCTAAACAATAATAATAATAATTATTTCTCTATAAACAATATATATATAATAAAATAAATACTCTCTATAAACAATTGGATACTACGTTTATAACAGGAAACTGACAAAATAGGCATTTTGCATTGCGGCCCTCTGATCTTGTGAGACTCATGGCAGACTGACAACATTCGGCTGATTCTTTTTGCATGCTTACTGAGGAGTGTCCATATAAATCCAAAACAACAACACCGGGCTGTCTAAATCAACTGTCTTTGGAATTTAATCACTTATTTACTTATTTCTTCTGATGATTCAAAACTAATTAACGAAGCTTTGTCTACGTCATACCAAAGAACATTTTAGCTAAATGCTAAATATATTCATTAAGTTATTTTTCCTGGGCTACAGTCAACTCCTGTCCTAAATGCGCAATGAGTAATGTTGCCTGATGCCAATCAATAGGCTAGTTTGCATGGTTCAAGTGCTCAATCAAGCTACGGGAACAAGAACTAATGTGATCTTTTTAGAAGCCAGTAGTCATTCAAGTCACTGTACACACGTGTTTAGTACGTGGTTATTTTGGTGATATTTGAAGATGAGGCAAATAATAAAAATAAAAGAATGTGGATCAGGAAATGGATGTCAAAAGGAAGCACACACGGAGTTTCTTTCGCCTTTGCTTCTTAAAGAGCTTGCCCTGGAGAATCCACAAGAATACAGAATGTGCTTGAAAATGTCACTAGCCAATTTTGATACATTTTTGGGATTTGATTACTCCTTTCATTCAACGTTCAAACGGCTTTTATGAGAAACCCTATATCAGCAAGACTAAAATTGGAAGTAACATTATCATACGTAGCTATAGGAGACTTCAGCTCCATCATTCTCCCTAGAATCCTCATTGCATGTCCATACTATCTCACCCTTTCTTACTCCACTATTTCATACACCCTAACTCTTTCCCAAACATCCTCATAGCTAATCCTATTTCTCTTGGTAAGAGCGATTATGGTCCTCAAAAACTGTATTCCCGTGGTCTCTCTTTACATCCAATGCCCATGTTTCTTATGTGTATATGTAACTATGGGTGCAAAATATAGCCTACGATGTAACACTTCCTTACATTTCAGGAGCACTTATAAATACAATGTGAAAAGTTTAAAACACAAGACAAACAATGTTGCTACCAGAACACCATAAAAGTATTATCCAGAACAGTGAATTGATTTTTGATATAATACTCACCACCATAACCAGATACACAAGCGAAGATAACCCAGGCAATGCCGAGTGTCCAGCCAGCTCTGAAGAACGCAAAGAAGAAGGAGCACTGCAAGCGGTTATACACATAGTCCAACTGTTGGAGACGATATGGTGAGTTCTGAGAGCCAACACTGACAAAAATGGCTGCCACCCATCCAGAAACTATTGCCAACTGTTGGGAAAAAAATTGTATATAAAAACCATATTGTAGAGAGTATTTTTCTTCTTTTTCTCACTTACACTTAGTGTATCTAAACATAGTTTATTTTACAGGAATTATAAAATTATTCATAATTTTGTTTATAAGTAGTTTTAAGTCTATTTCCATTTTTAACTCTAACTTCTCTTGTTTTAGACGGGTATTTTAAACCTTTTAAACACCCACACTTTGAATGAAAAATAAGCAAACCACTTTCAAAATACTAATTCAAAGACTTGTTTGGCTATTTAAATATATTGTGCTTTGTAAATGTAATGTGATTATATCATTTAAAGCAGGCATGTCCAATCTTTCTTCAACAGAAGGCTGCTTAAGTGCTAGGGAATTGGCCAAGAATTATAATATTTAATGTCCAAATACAGTACACACACTCTTTGGTTTATTTTATTTTAAATATAACAAAGATAATCTGCAGCAATGATATTTAGTTGGTTCAATATAGTTTTTTTTAAAGCTTATGGTATCTTTGACCTGAAGAGATATATCATCTATCTTGGTGGCATTTATGTGTAGACTTATAGCTGCTCTAGTGGCACAGAGCGTTGCCCAGGGTACACCATAGGGGGTCGTCTACACGTTGGGGAATAGAACCTGGGACCCCTAGTTTCATAACCAGATGCACTGATCACACTATACCACAAGGCTGGTAGTAGGTTTTGCTAATACGAGTTTAATGACAATATCGGCATTGTTATAGCCCTAATATATGTAATTAAGAAGACATTTAACACATTAAAATTGTGACATATAGAATTATAAATAAAGTTTTTTTTTTTATTTAGCACCGCGTCTTACTACCCGTTATAAATAAGTTGATTAAAGTTGATTTGAATTTTGTAAAAAGTTGTTTTAGTCAATAAAATTAAATGTCAAAATGGATGATGCTGGAATAAACGTTATAGAGACAAGGTAATAAAGTTTTGTTGAAAATATAAGAGAAATATAATCCTTAGTTGAATATGATTCCTTGTTCCTTGAAATGGCGGCGTGTTATCAAGACCCATTCCCTTTTTGTCTAAGATATTGATCTTTTTTGTTTCAGTGTTATGCTTGAAATTAAAGGAGAAAAATAATTTTTATTCATTCAATTGACAAGCTTTAAAATACATGTATGTATTAATTAACATTTGATCTCAAAGTAAACAATTGCATAACTATCCATTTTGTGTTGTTAGGTTATCAATTTAAGATTAAATCATCTAGTTTTATTACTGTAAAAAGTATAACATTTATAATGATAACAGAGTAAAACTTAACCTTAGAAAGTTTCAGTGGTCTTTCTCTAGTCTCGTGGATGATGTAACCCAAGATGAGTCCCATGAGCCAAGGTACAAATCTTGCGTGCGTCGGCAGGTAAATGTGGCTCTGTTGATAATTTTGAGCAGCAGCACTGAAAATATGCTTTTCAATTAATCACCTATAGTGTACACGATATCACTAAGTGATGCATGATCAAATGATAACTCGGTGATATTTCGTAAACATGGGTGCAAGTTAATGATATGGTGTCATCTTATTAATGTGCATCGCTGATCGATGTTGGATCATCTTCAGACTTTAATGATCAATAATACATCATCTTTGCCAACTTCAATTGCTTTCAATAAAAAATGTGATCCTCAAATGATTTAAATAAGCTTTAAAAAGTATTTCTTTAATAGTGTTACTTGATGACCCAAGCTTTTCTCTCCTCTGCATTTGCATTAAGTAATTGATGCCCTGGGTTATCATAAAAGAAAACATTCCAACTATCATCTAGAGGCATATTCATAAAATCCCTTGGCCTTCTGGAGTTAGGGAACTTTCTTGTATCCCTAATGGTACAGGTATCACTCACTGATACCATGAACACAAGGCTGTTAAAACAAGTTTTTACAACTAATACAATTAAAATTATCACCCCAAAACCCCCCAAAAAATGAAAGTATGTAAAAGTTTATATTCTTAACTAAGGTACCTATCAGATTTAACACATTTTTGCTAGTGTCAAGTAAATTTAAAGTAAAATATATCCAATACATTTGTTAACATTATCATACTTACTTTCCCAACAAAGAAGGTTGAAATTTATAGACATATGCGATCACAAAGTCTATAATTATCCCCACTAGAATGAGGAATATTATTAGAGCCACTCCTTGTTTTGGTCTCTTCAGTAGCAATATAAGAAGCAGAGGTGATAATATATACAATTGCATGTCCACAGCTAGATACCAGCTTTGACCGACACACTGAAATATATATTTTAAAAACAATTTCAAGCAGTCCAGAAACATAGCTATTTATTTTAATTTTAAAACGTTTCAATTGAATAACTAAAAGGTGACTTTAAACTTGTACATTTAAGTCTTAACTGTGTAGTGTTCATAGCCACAGTAGATTAAATCCTTGGCTTGTTATTATGATCTTTGACTTTAAAATGATTAGTTTGACTTCATTGACTAAACTTTTATACACAAATATCTGGTTTTTACTTTCTCAGAATAAAGTATTGTAGTTGTGAACATTTTTAGTGGATTTCAAAACATATGATTAGTTGTTACATAGGGATATTTAAACTGACCAAATTAAGGCCTTTAAAATCACTATCAAGATTATTTTTTGTGAATTATTTGATAAAAATTGTATATACAAGATTCATTTATATGGTGAGCTATTTAAACATTCTGACCACTGATAACTGAGAAATAAAACTTAAAATAACAGAGCTTATCATTACATCCTTGTAAATATACTTTGTGCCCACCTATTAGCTAAAGAGGAAATAACTCACCAGCTCATTAGGGTTGATATAATTATGAATATAAAGCAGGGAAGACCACCAGAACTTTTGACATGGCTGCGTAAAGGAATTTATTCCAGATTCCCATAAAGGCCCCGATCCAAGATGGTAAATCAAGGAACCTTGCACTAGAATCACTGTGGCAAATGCCGGCGTCAATCTAAACACACATAATAATATATAGTAATGTAACTGCCTAAAATAATTTTTGTTCAGTTCATGTGTTGTCTTACAATCATTGAATATATATCAGTTATTAAATTACTAAAACTTTTTATAGTATGCTGAGTTAAAATATATTTTTCCATGTGAATTTGATTATAAATCAATGGTATGGTGCACCACACAAACTTTCTCTCTCTTAAAATAAGAGACATTTACTAAAAACTTTGAAATATTACTTTGTGAAACAAAAAATAAAATAGATTGTTACAGAAACACTTAATAAAAGAGCATAAGTGAAATGATTACACTGTAAAGAAACATTGAGAAAAGAGGAATATCTCTGTCCACCAAAGAGCATAACAATCGATTTCAATTTCAAAGTGTTCCTTAAAAAAAAAATACATATATATATATGCTTTTAGTTCAGAAACTATTGATTTTATAAAAATACATTTCAAATAAAAAGCTTTTTATTTTTAATTGCATATCTTTAAAATGCTAAATTATTTTGTATCTCAAATAGTTGAAGAGATATGACTAAAATTGAAATTTCGGCTTATGTACAGTACCCTCAAAGTCATTTTCATGGGAAAATGAAACTTGCTACTTTGTTTATAGCATGCCTAGGTACAAAATTTAATCAAATTTTGATCAAATCAATTTTTTTCTAATTTTGCCCTTCAGAAAACTATCCTTAACTTTAGAGTTAGATATCTAATTCCAGAAAACCCCTCAGGGAAACCTTAAGAAAACCCTAGATACAAGGTTTTAGCCCAATCGGTAAAATGGTTTTGTCCTTAGTCCGAAATATAGACAGGCAGCATAGCGGAAACCACTTTTTCGGATTCAGGGGGTCATGAAACATTGATATTTATCAAAATTTCAAACTCAATTTTTTTACCATCCCAATATGAGAGGTCAAAAAGTAAAAAGAGCTCTATTTGTTTAGTTTTAATAGCTGGTCTCCCCCCCCCCCCCTTCAAATTTAGCATATAAGAATATTTATAAATTATCTTTGTTATTAAAAAATATGAATGCTGAAACATAAATATGTAGTAAGTACTCCAAACACTAAACACTAATTGTTCATGGCAACTAACAATTTTTATTGAATTTCACTTATTTATGGAGGTATAAGCTAAACAAAGGTGTTAAGATTATTTAAAATGTGTCTAGTGTGTTGGTGCACTGCCTTACCTAGCCGGCAAGGCAGTCTCTATAGTAGGGATACTGGTTTGTAAGAACAGTGGAAATGTACTCAGGTTAAAATTGAACAACTGTTGTACTTGCGGTATACTGGCTAAAAACCGACCCCAATGGGTACCAGTACAGCATCCTTACAGTATACTAGCTAAGAGCCGACACCGATGGGTACCAATACAGCATCCTTACAGTAAACAGTGAATACTGTCATGGGTGTAGTTACAGTGAAGGCTAGTGACCTGGTCTACTCTTAACTGATTACTTACTAAAATAAACTATACAATATTAACCTCAGATGACCAAAGTTATGATGGGCAGCTGAGGTTAAAACTGAAGGGCCCATCTGTTGACAAGCTGGTGAGAATATGGCCTAGTGACACGTGGAATGTGTGAGGAGTGTGGGGTAGAGAGAATAACCTGTTAGAGGAAATTATTGGAAGAAAAATTGATATTCTGTGTGTACGTGAAACCAAACAGAAAGGGAAAGATATTTTGATGACGAGTGATGGTAGCCTTGTACTGTAGTCAGGTGTGGATGAATGGGTAAGGGGAAGTCAGGGAGTAGGTTTATTCCTTAGCCCAACAGATAAGATGTTTGTGAGAAGGTATGAGTTAGTGTCATCTAAAATTCTATGGGTACGTATAAATATAGGCATTTGTAGAGTTATTTTGGTTGCTGGTTGCTCCGGTGTAGGGTGAAGAAGACGAGATTGTTGTAACGGGCTAAACTGGCTTAGCCCTGTTCGACTATAAAATATGAAAATGAGTTGATGCAAGCAAGTCATTTAAAGTTATTACTGGTATACTATTGTTTCATACTAGACTCGTAACACATATTCGCTTTCTTTACATACCCACTTCGCCGACTCTTCCTTCAAGCCCGATGCCCCATCGGAAGGAGCGGCGCTTAGGAAATGACTGGCTGCGTCCACGTGCTAAAGACTCTGCACTCACCAAAGTCAATAAGTCAACTGATAGCAGCTCTGGTGCTGTTTGCTCAAACGAGTAGACCTTCCAGACGCCGATAGAAACTTACCCCACCTCTTATTGCTGGTCGCTCCGTCACGCAGAGCATCTAGACTATATATTCTCCGGCTCGCTTGGAAAATGGACCACTACTAGCGCAGCTGATATACATTGCGCACACCACACGTCGAGCAAAGTTTACATTTCAACGATGGACTTAAGGTTTGAGGCGATGGATCCACTCGATAGAAGGAAGTGACACGGAAGGTTATACAGTACGGGAGAGATTAGGAATAGCCTACCACGTGGCTAGATCTATGACGTATAATTTCTGTTAGTTGTTAGAAATTAGGAGTAACAAATGTCTTCGCTGGGCCTAGGCATTATTGTTGTTACCATTATTGATTGATTATGTAGAGTTAGGTTAGAACCTGTGCCTTTTTATATATATAGATAGTGCTAGACTTAGCTCATTATTTCTCGCGCTTCACGCGTTTCTGTGGCCAAACCATTGGGGTCGCCGCTCAAAAGGGCTGTGTCCCTCATCACACACTGTGTGACCATTATTCCATTTTTCAAGGTAGCTTGCAGGGAAGCAATGGTTCAGGTTATCTGAGGGCCTGAGATAAATGCCTAGTTAGGTACACTTGTTTATCAGAAACTCAGGTTGGGGTGGTCAGCCTGCGGGCCGTATCTGTCCTTCATGCTTGGCTCGTGTTTTATTTTTCTTGTAGTTTTTGTATTCCCTTTTGGGGTATCTGGCCTATATGCTGCTCCTGCCCCTTGGGCTCGGGCCAAGCTATCTGTATTATATTTGCTGAACCCCGATTGGGAGCTCAAGTTGTGGGGCGCTTTTTGCCCGTAGATTCTAATATTTTGGCTTGCAGTCTCTTCTTGCCCACCTTGTAAAGGGTTCCTTGCCCAACATCCCTGGTGCTCATAATAACTGAACTTGACTTTGCCCAAAGCTAGGACTGCCTGTGTGTCCACGGGTATTGGATGTTTTTAAAACTTTAACTAATTTTTGCTTCGTACATCCATTAGGCGCTTCGCGCCCCTTGTCGACCATTATATATGTAATGCTACCTGATATCTTATCAATCTTTTATAGATTGTACTAACCGAGATTATGTGCTAATAATTTACTATGTACTTAGACTTATTAAATCATACTGCTCTTAATTTCCTCTTGTTCTCATTGATTGTTTATTTGTGTGTATGTGTACCTTTGTTTCTATCTTATTCAAGATTAAAATATTCCCCCCATTTATCAACATTAAGGTAGAGACGCAGGTGCATTGTGAGGGTGAAGTTTTGGAACTAGCTCAATGAAGTCTTGAATGAATGTTAACAAGGAAAGAATTATCCAGTTAGGATATATGAATGATTGGGTGAGTACCTGAAGAAAGAATTCAGAGTGTGTGTTAGGATGACAGGGTGAATGAGAATGGTAATGAGATAGTGAGTCTGTGTTTAGAAAAAGGTTTATTTGTGTCAAACACATGGTTTAAGCACAAATATATTCACTTGTATACATGGCAAAGGGGCGATTCAAGAACGATAATTGATTTTGTGGTGTATAACGAGAGACTTAGAAGTTAAGTAAAGAATACTAGGGCTGTGCGTGAAGCTGAACATGGACCAGATCACTTCCTAGTGATCTCAGTAGTAGAATTATTTAGGAATTTAGTAAGAAAGCAGCGCTAGAGTACTAATCAAGTAAGAGTGAAAGTGGAAAAATTGTAGTATAAAAGTGTGAAAGTGAAATATGAAAGTTTGCTAGACAAAAAATTAATTTTAAAAGAACATGAATGGAATGTCAAAATAAATGCTAATGATATAGAAAGAGCTTGGAAAAGAATAAAATAGGCCATAATTGAGTGCACAAAAGATGTATGTGGATCTTCGGTAGTGGGAAACTTAAAAAGATATGTGTGGTGGAAGGAAGCTGTTTGTGAAAATAAAGAAACATACAAACAAATGATTGCTGTGTAGAATGAAACAAAATGTAAAAGTTTTTGGAACACATACCAAGAGAAAAAAATGAATGCAAAGAAACCCGTAAAGGAGCAAATGAGATTAAATTAGGAGAAAGAATGCAGAATGATTTTGAAGGAAATAAGCTGTTCTTGAGGTGGGTAAAGAGAGCAAAACAAGGTTGTACCATTGAGTTACATTAGAGCTCGCCCCCATTCTAAACTTCGTTCACAACTCGCCGCTGATTCATACTACCCGCTCCAAATAATATTCTAAACCCTACAATATTAGGCCTACACTTCAGTATTGTAGTTCCTGTAAATTGACACAATGTAATAGACATTTCTAATCAATAAAATCAATTCTATATTACATTGGAATCTGTACTCACCAAATCTATATTGTGTAGCAACTAGCAACACCGGGTAGAAGCGGAGTGGTTACCACGCCAGCCACTAGACACCTTGATCGAAGTCAACTCCGACTAAATCAAATAGATACTGAAGACGTCCCATGCCAAACTATCTACGATCAAAAAAAATACTACCCACCTGCACCCTGGTGGATAATTCCAGAACTACAGAAATAACGTCCGATTGAAGAATCGCAGCTCTAAATGAAGAATGGGACAATAACATCAACAAGCTACGTGATGTTCCATTCCTTCTAGAAGGAAGGCCACCGACAGAATTGTTATTTCCCCCCACCTTGCTACCCTGCTGTGAAAAACCCCTATTTAAAGTGCTGAAATTGTATTATTAAAATGACTATTCAACCAACACTGGACGGAGGAACATAGTCATAGGACCAGGACTATGCCAGGATCATCCATGATAAACTACGAACGTAAATTATGGCGACGTATACTTTAAACATTATAATTCAAAACTTTAAATTTGTATAAGCCGTGTTAGGCGTTGTAAATTTTTACATTAATTTTGTTTGCCAAATGTTAAAGTATAAAATGTTTGTCGCCACTTGGGCGCTCGAGACAGCTGTTTATTTTGATCTTTACATTATGATAACTTTTGATAATTTTTGTGTTGAACAAGTTTATTAATATTTCATTCTGAAATAATGTTGCAAATAAAATGTTTTGATTTCTTTTGTTATAATGAACACTTATAAAATTTAACTTTAAAACGTAAATTATATGATAGATAAAAATTAATTAGTGATTAATTTTATATTTGAACTTTGTTTAAATGTCTTCGCTAGACTTTGTTTATAGTCATTTATTGCTTTGAGATCACAAGAAAATGATAGTTTCTAAACTGATAGTATTTTAAAAATGTCTAATAAATATACTTTATATTTATTATTTAAATTGTTGAAGTCTGCTTTAGTTGATGCAGCGTAAACGCCTTTGAAACAAAATAATAAGGCCCATAAGGCACTTTTATAAACCTTACAAATTTATTAACTGATTTATTATTTATTTATATATTCTTTTCAACACTGTGGGTTGTTTGTCTCTTAAAGACTAGCCCATCTGATTGTTTGATATGTCAAATATGAGAGAAGTTCTCTCTAATGAACTGAGCTAAATAACTGTTTATTTCTAATATGATTTTCCACTGAACTCAGTACGATTATTGAGACCATGTAATTGAACTCTACTTTGCTACTAATTGTTTTTTGCTTTGAATAAACCATTTATGGTATTGTTATTTAAATCTTGCATTTCATGTCCTTTCTATAATCTGTAGTTTACTAACCTCCCTCTACCTTTAAGTTATCAATGGTCGTTAGGAAAGGTTGGAGAGAGGGGTGCAACAAGGTGTTCAAGGAAATACTTTCCGAATGAACATGGTAAGATCTCGATTGAAAATGGTACAAGAGAGAGATGGAAGGAGTATTTTGAGCAATTGTATGGCGAAAACATTGAGAAAGTAGCAGAATGATGAGTGAAATAATTAACTAGGCTTAGATGTTTAAGTGTGGGGGCATGGTACTACTTGCCAGAATGTGTGAGCTGTTCAATGTGCGTGCTGGGATTTCGAATGTTCCTAATGACTGAAAGAATGCTGTCATTGTTCCTGTGTACAAAGGTAAAGACAGTAAGAGTGAAAGTAAGAATTTTAGGACAAATTAGTTTGTTGTGTGTTCCAGGCAAAATTTTTGGGATAATCTTAATTGAGAGGGTGCGTGTAAAAACTGTGAACAAGATTAGAATGTGTAATGTGGTTTCATGCTAGGTAGAGGTTGCATGAACTAGATATTTGCATTGCAACAACTGGTTGACAAATGTATGGCAATAAGAAAGAAAGTGTATTGTGCATTTTTTAATCTGCGGTAGAAAGAGTACAATCAGGTTAATAGGAGTATGGTGTTGATACATGGTTAGTAAATGTAACTATAGCAGTGTATAATGGAAGTAAAGTGTGCGTTGGGGTGGATGGAGCTTTGAGCGAATGGTTTTACAATGAACAGGCTGTTGAACAAGGTTGTGTTATGTCTCCATAGTTGTTCAATGTATTCATGGATAAGTGTATGAGGGGTGCTTGTGAGGACACCGTTGTTGTGCAAATGGAATGTGAGATGGCTACTA
Source organism: Timema podura (assembly GCA_033556935.1). NCBI lineage: Eukaryota > Metazoa > Arthropoda > Insecta > Phasmatodea > Timematidae > Timema > Timema podura. The sequence goes on along the minus strand of JAVRXN010000013.1, from coordinate 40,828,745 downwards.
TATGAAGATCTGATAATGAAAGTGGCTTGCAGAATGCATTAAAACGTTTGAATGTGATGACAGGCAGAATGGATATTTATGGACATGTTTCCAAAAATAAGGTGACAGTTTTTTTTATAAGGATGGATCAGGAAAGGATTTCCAACTAAATATTAATGGAAAATTGCTAGAACAAATGAATGATTTTGATTATCTGGGCAGAATGTTCTGTAGAAATGGAAGGATAGATGGTGAAATCGACAGACGTGTGTATGCATCTCAGAGAAGAGTTGATGTATGTGGACTGTTAGAGACAAAGATGGCAGTATATAAAAGTGTGTTAACCCCAACATTGTATTATAGATATGAAGTGTGGGTTTGTAAGGAGAAACACAAGAGCAAGGTACATGCGAATGCAATGAGATAGGTACATGCAGTTGAAATGATATACCTAAGAAATGTATGTGGAAAAACTATTATGGAAAGAATCAGTAATGAATGGGTACTGAAGGAGTGTATTTTGAAAGAAAATCCAATAGGTCAATGTGAAAGAAACGTGTGTGTTTATTTGTGTATGTGTGTTCGTTTGTCTGTATTTGCAGATTTTTTTTTACTAAAATTTCATAAATACATATTAACCTAAGAAAAATAATACTAAAACTTACCTGATGTATCGATGTATGTAGAAAAGGATTATGTTAAATTCAGCCAAGGCCTTATTCTTCATAGCCTTAAGAAAGAGGTAGCTCAACAAGAAACCACTGAGAAGCAAGAATGTATCTACAGAAACTGTACCATTAAATAGATACATCCTAGTCCAGTCTGAGATTTGCTGCAATCAGATAAATGGCTCAGCTAGTATTCAAAATTGAATTTGTAAGGACTTTATTTAAACCATATACATTAGAACACTGATGTTATTTTAAGAAATAGCTGTTTAATCTCAAGATGAGACTAGCACTTATTTGATTTCTCTTTAGATGTTTATATTTTTTAAAGCATTAATACCATTAGGACCATCAAACCCGACTCTCAAAGTGCAATTAGTTGGTGTTAGGGCAACAGCCGAAAGGTGAGAATCATTCAAATGATCACTATAATTTACACCATACCTCACTAGTGCTATCTAGATTTTTGTAGTTCTCTTAAAGCTCATTTCATCCATTTCACCATACAGCGATACAAGATCAAGAGGGTTTGTAAATCACAAGGCAAAATCAACCTAATACACCCAAGCCCATCGACGCTTCTGTCTTTCTAATCCAGAATAAGAAAATGGTCAAAAAGTGAATTAAACTTCTATATAATATGATGGATTACATAGTCAAGCTATTATATTTGTTAGTTAGGATTATAGCCCCAGCTAAATATCATAATCTTTAAATTGAAAAATGACGCATGGACATGGAAATTTAACCCGGGGTCGTTGGCATAGTATGCCACTGCTCTAACCACAATGTTTTCCAGGATCATCTTCCACCACAGACTCTAGTTTAAAATATTAGTGAAAGATGACCCTGGGCTCGGGACAAGTCCTGGATAGCTTGATGGTTAGAGCATTAACATATTAAGCTAAAGGTCCTGGATTTGATTCCCTTGTACAGGTGTCTTTTTCAATTTAATGTATATGATTCTAGTTAATAGATAATTAAAGGTTACACAACACAAACACTTATGAGCCATATAATCTGTACTGACCTCTTTGAGGATGATGGCATTACTAAGTGGTGCGGAAGAATAAACTAAATACTGGTGGTCCAGTACAATCCAGGCAATGCTGAGGAAGCGTATACCGTGAAGAGCTGGCAGTGTATCCACAGACGTCGAGCAGCTGAAAAGACGACGGCCGTTAGTCAGCGCGGAGAATGACAAATAAATGTCCCGCCTGCATTCTGGGAACAAATGGTGCCAAATATTACAAGTAGGGAAAGGTTCACTAAGTCACAATATATTAATATAAACCTAAAGCTATTTATTTTAATTGTTCTCTTTAAAGCTTATATTATTATTATTAGCACCACGTCTTACTACCCGTTCGGGATATACGCACTTACGCTAATGTGTAATGGTAGGGTGATTGTGAGATGAAATGGAGGACCTACAGTTTAACGTGGAATCCGAACCACGGTGGAGGCCTGGCATTCCTCACATTCAAAAGTTGTGATTAATACACGTCTTGTCAGAGGTGAAGGAAGGGTTCGGCAATAAAGCTTATATCACTTTTTACACTCGAATCTGAATTAAACTACCCGTTTTTTTCTGAATAGTAGCCACATAAAGTTTCTGATTGATATTCGACCACTAACATCCTAGAGACCATCAGAAGCTGAACAGTAACAGTAACAGGAATTCAAACACTTCATGAAGACTATTACAAAGTTTAGACAGTATTTGTTTTTCCTGACACAGAAATTAAAGCTTTATAACAACTGGGGATCCACCATCAGTGTGTGAACTTTGCGACGCTCCCCTGTGTTTACCACATTTGGTGGAGTATTGCAATCATGCCTCTCCTGGCTCTTAGTTTTAATGGTGACCTTAATTTTTTATTACGTGACAGTGCTGATGGAGTCATGTGTTTACTAAGTTTCATACGCCTGGCAAATCTTTTAAATGCCATTTGAGTCACTTTTATAAAGTCACTCAATTGAATTTTATCTCATATTGAGTTTGTTTTGAACATTTTTAGTATATTTTAATATGTTATGTTTTGTCATTTTGACATATGTTGGTTCCGTGTTTTCAATGTAGTGTATACACCTGTGATTTTTTTAGCAGGTGTATCACTTAAATCATACTAATAGTCCATTTGAGCACTCCTGTGGAGTGCCTCAAATGGTTATTTTCTTATATTGAGATTTATTATTTTTTATTTTGTATAAAACTTTTAATATTGTATATTGTTTTTTATTTTATGTTTTCACCTCTTTATTCCAACAGGTGGACTATTTATTATGACTCTCCTCTATAGGTATTTTACTATGTTTTTAGTTATTTTTTAATTTCATTTAAGGCCCTAATGACCTCATTGTGTCAATGGGCCTTTAAACTTTAATAATAATAAATGAATGAACTATCATTAGTGCTTCTATCAAAGACATTCTCCTTACTGCACACCATGACATACTACTACCATGGAGATTTTAGCATAAAGGTGAGATATAATCTGAGTAGCTTAGCTTAGCTTATACCAAGGTTTGAATCCTCATCCAAACACCATTTTTCAATTGTATTACTACCTGATTTTCTGTGAAGAACATCGTACATCGTACTAAGCCCAACTAACACAGTGAAGAACACAAGAACTCCTCTGCAACATAGAGATAACCAAACATAATTATATTTAGTTTAATGAATACAACATTATACAAGCTTCGTAAATATGTGACACCAAGTCAAAGCATCTTAGTCGTCGGTTTATTCTTCTTTGACATTCTTTGAATAGTCTGTTATTAGTTAAACAGTTTATAATATTAAAAAAAAAAATTTTTACTTTATTTGTTTTGTTTAAATGGATAACATATTTAAATTAAAGTGGCAAGATGGTCACGCATCATTATTTTCCTAACTAATATTTAGTCTACACATTTCCCATCGATAAAATGTTCCTTACTGTTAATATAATACAGTATTGTACCCTAGTTTTATTTTTACAAAGTTGATTATTTTCATATACTTTAATTAAAGTAACATAAATTTATAACAAGTGAAGATAATAGAGGAGATTTTTAGGCCTCAAATTTTGAATAAAATTTAGTCATTAAAGTTGAGGCAGCATGCCAAATTTCAAATCTCTTATGTGCAGCAGAAGTATACGAGAGAGCCAGTAAGAGATTTGAAAAAAATTAAACTAATGTAGGGTTTTAAAAATAAAACTCGTTTTAAGCAATTAAATTAGATTATCTACAATATTAAGACTCAAATGGTGTTAAAAAAATAATTGGGTGAGAGATGTATGCATGATATAAAGCCATTCTTCTTTAAGGAAAATAGTCTGCATACATTTTAGTAAAAAAAAAAATTATTTAAAAAAATCTTGTTTACCAAGTCAATTCTTAACATCTTGAGCCAAGAATCTGTGGTGATAACTAATAGAACAATGCTTAAAGATAACATATAGCTTGCATAGGTAATACAGTTTGAGTTTTTTCTAGTTTTCATTAGAAAAAAGTGAAAAATTTTACCATATTAAATAAAATGGTACAGTGCACCCACCACACAGACTTTATCCCACTTTTATCTTAAAATAGACATTTACTTGAAACTCGTAAGATTTGTGAAACGGAATAATAAGTATATACATTGTTTTAGAAACATTTCACCTAAGATCATAAATGAAATAATATGCATTAATAATAATTACTCTCTGATATTAGAAACTAGGAATACTTACAAAAAAAATTGAGAAAAAGAAACATCTTTGTCCATCAAAATGCATAAAAATTAAATACATTTTCAAAGACATGAATATATATATATATATATATATTCATTTTATTTGAAATATATTTTTATAAAACCAATAATTTCTTAGCTATAAGCATATATATATATATATATATATATGCTTATAGCTAAGAAATTATTGGTTTTATAAAAATATATTTCAAATAAAAGAGTTATATCTTTGATAGTACTACAACCTTATAATGATGAGTTATTTCATATCTTGAATGATTGCGGAGAAATTATGAAAATTGGAATATTTCTCCCATATAAAATACCCTCAAATCATTTTAACGAGAAAATGTGTTTAGATACAAAATTTAATCAAGATCGTTAGAGCGAATGTTTAGAAAACTGACTTGTTCTCTTTTTGACCTTCAGTAAACTACCCTTAAATTTAGGGTTAGATATCTAATTCCAAAAACCCCTCGGGGGGGACAGACCAGCGGCATTGTGTAGACCGCATTTTCTTGACACCTCGTAGAGAAAGTATTGTGATCGTCATAAAAAATAATCTTAACTCGATATTTTGATAAATGTTGACGTTTCATGGCCCCCTGAAACAAAAAAAAAAGTTTTCGCAATGCCGTCTGTATCTCAGGATAGAGGCGAAACTATTTTAACAATTGGGTTAAAACTTGGTATCTGGGGTTTTCATAAGGTCCCCCTGAGGGATTATTGAAATTGGATATCCAATCCTAAAATTAAAGGTAGTTTAATGAAGGCCAAAAAAAGAAAAAAATAATTTCCTCCAAATTTGCTCAAACGATTTTGATTAAATTTTATATCTGGACATTGTTTATCATAATAAACAAGATGGCAATTCTCATTTTGTCATGTAAATGACTTTGAGGGTACTTTACATTAGGGAAATTCTCATAATTTCTCTGCAACTATTTGAGATATGAAATAACTTATCATTGTAAATTTGTAGTACTATTAAAGATATATAATTTATTTGAAATATATTTTTACTCAATCAATAATTTCTTAATTTAGTTTAATATGTGTGTGTGTGTGTGTGTGTGTGTGTGTGTGTGTGTGTGTGTGTGTGTGTATGTATGTATGTATGTATGTATGTATGTATGTATGTACACAGGGTGCCTGTAAATTCGCGGATGCGGACTGTACCACATGATTCTCTGGCCTAAACTAAATAGAAAAACATGTTGGTAAAAATGTGTTAGGCCCTTAGTTTTCGAGAAAAATGACGTGAACGTATAGAAAAATAATACAATGCACTTTAAGAACAGCACGTTATATCAGATGTAAGAATGTCGAACCTTAATAATAGGTGTTCGAAGTTTGCTCAGCGCATAGCAATGCATTTTTCCGCAGGTTTGATGCATGTGGCTTGCACGTGGCGTTGCATGGTGACGTCAACCGTAGTGATAGCGGCATGTAAATATGCGATGATGTCCTCGGTTGACTGCGGCCGGTCGTCTGGTGGGTGAACCAGTGAATTTAGGTGACCCCACAAAAAGAAATCTAGTGGTGTGAGGCCTTGTGACCTCGGTGGTCATTCCACAGGCCACCCACGCCCAATCCACTTGCGGGGGTAGATGTCGTGTAGCAACCGGCGCACTTGCTGCATAGTGGGCTGGGGCACCGTCACACTAAAACCACATATCCTGGCATACAGGCAGTGGGGCGTCCTCAATCAGGCAAGGTAAGATGGTGGCAATGAAGAAATGGTAATACTGCGAATTCAGCCGCTGCGGTAGCAAATTGGGGCCCACAAGTGTATCCCCAACAATACCGTCCCATACATTCATGCTGAATCGCTGTTGATAGGCACAAACTCGAGTGGCGTTCGGGTTAGCAGGTGCCCACAGGTGGTTGTTGTGAGAGTTATACCATCACGTGTGAAACAAGCTTCATCGGTCCACAGTATGTGACTGACGAAATCCTGATCTGCCTCATGTTGTTGCAGAAGCCTCTCACAGAACATTACACGGCGAGGAATATCATTGGGCAGCAGATGCTGCGCTGTGGTGTAGTGGTATGGGTGGTAGCCCTCATCATGCAGAACCTGGTCTACCACTGACTTTGATACGTTTGTAATCCGCGCAATGTCACGTGTGCTGCATGCTGGTGCCTGTTGGACAGCAGTTAGTACAGCAACCTCAAGATCCGCTGTCTGCACATTGCGTGACCGTCCTGCATCCACGCGCTGTGCTGGTCCCATTTGAGCAGTCTCTCGGCAACGCAATTCCAACAGTCGAAATACATTTACACTTGGGTCCCCCCTGTGGGACGGGCTTTAGAATAGTCCCGCAATAACCCCTTCTTGTCGTAAGAGGCGACTAAAAGGGGAAGCTTCTGTGCAGGACGAATCTAGTGCAGGACAAACCTATCCCATATCTTTCCTTTCACCTCCTTTTTTCTTCCTTTCTCTCTCTCCTTCATTCTTCTCCTTTCCTTTCTCTCATTTCTTTTTCTATTCTCTCTCCCTTCTCCTTTCATTACTTCTTTCTTCCCTTCCCCCTGCCGTTCAGTCCTGCAAGGAAGCTTTTGGCTTCTCCGTTGACGACCTTGGCTGCTAACCTGGCTCTCCTCGGACAATTACTGGATATCTCTGCAATTGAGCTCCTTCATGAAAGTACGCTGGTTGTAACATCTTGGTAGAAGGGCCTTAGGGATGACAATAACCGGGTACCCCAGCTTGAGAAAAGACCGGTTGCGTTCATGAGGACCCGGACGTAAAATTGGCACTTTCCTGCACCCACTTGCTGCGACGACCTATATCTTGGCGCTGCCTCATGCTAAGGGTATCGTGTCTTAAGAGTCGTGTGAGGCTCCCTAGTCAGGAACGTTAACAGGGCTAGATGTGGTAGAACCAACTTGGATCACCCTGGGTCTACGATCCGAGTACTATGCAGGCTGTCTCCATTATGAGGCATGGCCGAAACCTTTGTTACAGCTGACACCTTATTATCTGCTGGTACCGTCCTGCCAAACCCTGCTGGCAACTCTCTGCTTGGCCCCTCACAGGACCGTATTAGTGTAAAGAGTCGGAAACGGGCAAAGCCGTCCAGCCCTAATATAGAAAAAATCCAGGAAGTGGTGAGGCCCCAGCCCCGCTTCCTGGTAATGTCTCGAATAGAGTATAATGAAAACCTCAAGCGCGTCAGCCCTTTTATCCTCGAAATAGCGATAAATGTTGCAGCAAAGTCGGACGTCACATTAAGGAAATTGCGTGATGGCAATATATTGATTAAGATTGCAACTGACGTCCAGCCGAAACCGCCAAAATTGTCGTCTACCCCACCTGTACCACCGAGAAACCCTCCTCGAAGAACCACCCCGAGCCAACATCGGCGAATTCCCCCGAGCCCTCATCGGGGAACACCCCCTAACCGTCCTCGAGGAACCCTCCCGAGCTAATCTTGGCGAAAACCCCCTAGCCCACCTCGGGGGAAAAACCCCCTAGCCCACTTTGGGGAACTAAATTACGTGCGGCCGTTGTTGAGCCGCTCATTCTCGCCTCTGGGCCTCGGATGTCGGGATGAATGGCGGAACAGGTGAGGCCGCAAAGGCGAGTCCCACTGGTGTATTGTAGAAGGACCAGTAAGTGACCGCCGACAAAATTAATATAAAAAAGCATTCGCGCAAGGATCCGACGACCCAGTCTCTCTAAGATAAACAAAAGCTTATCCTTAAGCGGGAGGTCTAGGAGAGAGTGGGAAAGGCAAGAAGACCTAAAAAGGTCTTCAACCAATATTTGTTCTTAAAAGATAGTGTCATGAATTACGAGGATAACTAAATTTTATATTAATAAAGTATGTCGCTACTACAATGGAATTGTAGGGGTTTCTATGCTCGTGAAGAAGAAATTAAACAACTAATTTCTTCTCTGCATCCTCCTATCTTGTGTTTGCAGGAGACTCACTTCCGCGCAAATGACAACCCGATGCTTTGTGTGTGTACGATGCATATCGTACCGACAAGCCATTCTTTGATCGGGCTAGTGGAGGTGTGGCTATACTCGCACGAAGCAATATATATCATAAACATATTAATATCGTATCTGATTTCCATGTGATCGCTGTCCGAATCTCCCTTACTATGGAAGTGGCAGTATGCTGCTAACTACCTCCCACCGGGTGATTGTGTTTCCAAGAGGACTTTAGAGGCCCTCTTTATACAACTTCACGCCCCCTATATCATATTGGGGGATTTTAACGTACATGACCTGGTGTGGGGGTCTAAATTTACAGACGCCCGTGGGAGGATGGTAGAGGATATACTTGTCTCGGGAAACCCGGTGTTAATGAACACCGGGACCCAGACACACTTCTCCACTTTAATGGTGTATCCTCTGCCATTGACCTAACTTTATGTAGCCCCGGGATCGCTGCTCACTTCCTTTGGGAGGTTCACTTGGACCTATGTGGCAGCGATCATTTCCCAATACTGGTTTCACCACTTCAAGATCCTCCCAGTACAGCACTGCTACCCCAGTGAGTTAGCAAACGTGCTGACTGGGATAAATTCCGTGAGCTCGACATATTTGATGCATACCATTCTCCTGACGCCGATGTTAAGGCTGGGCATTTTACTTCGACGGTGATCGCAGCGATGAGGGCTTCCATCCCTAAATCCGCGCCACCGTCCAAAATCCCATATGGAAAGAGGAGTGTTGGTTGGCTATCTCTGCCCGTCGAAGAGACCGACGTCTCTTTCATCGAGGTCCAATTTCGGAGAATCTGGAGTCATTCCGGATTCTACGTACTCAAGCTCGCCATGTCATCCGAGAAACCAGAAGAGAGTCTTGAAGGAAGTTTATTTCTACCCTAATAATCTGCAATCCCACAACTAAGGCTTGGGACAATATTAATAAATTAATAGTATAAAAAATCCATTAATAATATAACAGCCCTCATATATAACGGTTCGCTTGTCCACCCCGCACCCCCCCCCCCCCCCCCGTAGGGGTCGTAAATGTAATGGGATTAATGTTCGCTGCTATTTTTAGCACTGCGATCTGCTCTAACGAGTTTGCGGTGTATAAGCGGAACATCGAGTGCCATACTATTGATTTTCGTCAAAGTCGGGGGGAGGGTTATAACCCCCCCTTCACCAAAGATGAACTGACCTATGGTCTATCACAGGCGGGCAGCACAGCTTCCGGCCCTGATGCTATTCATTACGAAATGTTGCGTCAACTGCTCCCTGCCGAACGGACGTTTCTCTTAGACCTCTACAATAGTGTTTGGGAATCTCGTCAGTTCCCAACACTGTGGAGGCAAGAAACCGTTATCCGTATATATAAAAGTGGCAAGGACAAATTAGACCAACTAGCTACAGACCTATAGCCTTAACTAGTTGTGTATGCAAAATATTAGAGAAAATGATTAATAAAAGGTTTATATGGTATTTAGAATCTCGCAATCTACTATGCAATGTGGTTATCGCCGTAGCCGATCCACGGTGGATCATTTTGTTCGCCTTGAGACAGCATTTCGTGACGCCTTCCTCCATTAACAGCACCTCTTGGCTCTCTTATTTGACTTGAAAAAGGCGTACGACACCAACTGGCGGTACGGAATTTTATAGACCCTTTTTAACTGGGGGTTTCGAGGGAACCTCCCTGTTTTTATAGCTAATTTTATGTCAGATAGACACTTCCGGGTAAGGTTAAATAATACCTTATCCGATGATTTTATTCAAGAGAATGGGGTGCCTAAGGGCAGTATTATAAGCTGTACATTGTTCGCCATCGCATTGTGGACAACGTGCGCTTATCTGTCCGTTCATGATATTTTGTGGATGACTACGCAATTTATTGCAGTTCATCGAGTCTCCACAGGGCTGAAAGGCAGATACAACTCGCTATAAACAATCCATGGTTGTGGGCATCGCGTAGTAGCTTTCGCTTCTCCACAGCCAAGACGATGATCGTCCAATTCCACAGATTACGCGGAATACAGCCAGCCCCAAATATTTAAATGAACAACATTGTTTTACCTGTCTCAGAGACCGAAGGGTTCCTGGGACTTTTATTTGATTTTAAACTAATTTGGTTTATCTACATTAAATACCTGAAAGCAAAATGTGTCAAAGCATAGAATTTGCTTAAAGTAGTTAGTGGTCGCTCTTGGGGTGCTGATAGGGAAACCTTGATGTGCCTCTATAGGGCCTTGGTAAGATCAAAACTTGATTACGGCAGTTTTGTTTATGGCTCAATTAGACCTTCAGCATTAAAAATGCTAGATAGTGTCCACCATGCTGGCATTCTACTGGCTACCGGTGATTTTCGTGCCAGTCCAGTCGTCAGCATTTTTCCAACGCCGGTGAGCTCCCTCTTTCTTACCGGCGGTCTTATGGCATCTTACTTGTCGAAACTGCATTGCATGCCAATGCCTTTTTGATCTTGCCAAGTTTACTAAACCGACCACACCACAAGTTATATGCCAGATAACTTTTCACTCGCTCCTTTTCACTCGTTTTTCGGGGTTTTTTTAGCGAAATCTACCGGACGGTTTAAAGTGTGGACCCTTTTTTTGGGGTTTGCGCCTTTGTTATGGAAGGAAAAAATTTTTTTTAAATTTTGGGCTTACCTGGGGGGAAACCCCGGGTGTTTTTACGGCAGAATATATGAATTTTTTAAAATCATTGTTTTTTTGTTAATCAAAATTTTCACCTTTCTGTTCTCATCTGCACAGATTCCATGAGTGTTTATGCTGGCACTGTCCACTTTGTACTCGTAAAATCCACTCGTGCAGATGATAATAACAAATTTTAAATATTGATTTATTATCACCCAGATCGCCTTCTGCTGGAATCCTGGTCTGCTGGTCTTTCAGGAAATTAACTGGCGGAAACCCGGCAGCCCAAAGGGGGCGGTCCATCTGGGCCCCCTGAGGCGAGTTTGGGTGTTCTGTTTTTAGGGCCTGAAAGGTTAAGTTCGGGGGTGGGGTTTTACGCAAACCCGGCACAAGCAGTGGGTTTCGGCCCCTATTCAGAACAAGCTAGATCAATCAGGAAAGGTGTGTTGCGATGGCCCCCTTCCTACGAAAGTCTAGAAAAGAGGTCATCGTGACGAGACTACGCATAGCTCATACATTTTGACCCAGTATTTTTTATTTTAAAAGGGGAAACCCCCAGCAGGTTGTGACTTTGGGGATTCTCCCCCCTTTTTTTCCACTTTTGGTGGAGTGTCGCAAGTATGCCCCTATTCGCCTGGCTCTCAATTTTAATGGGGTGAACCCACGTTTTTTACTACGCGACATTGCGAATGGAGTCCCTATGTTTACTCT